>CM022754.1:33143577-33176077 GCA_012411365.1 Ameiurus melas | reverse complement strand
GAATTGCATTTACACCATTTAAAAAAAAAACATGAGTTGTTGAAGGTTTGGTGTAATCCCAAACAGAAACCAATAAAACTTCTAAACCGCTCACCTGAGGACCTTGCCACAGGCGAACCTTTCTTCTTTCCTGAATCTACTGTTGTGGAGCTAGAGGGTGTGCTCGGACAAGACTTGTCATCTTTCTTCTTCTTGTCTTTCTTGTAGCCAGAAAATACAGCTTTCCATAAGGACTTGTGTTTAGGTGGGGTCTCTTCAGTACCAGAGTGTCTGCTTTCATTTTTTGCCTTCTTCTCTTTCTTGTTCTTACGTGGAGAGAAAAGGGAGCTACGTTTTTTACTCTTGCCTCCTGTGGAACCCTCAGACGAGGTGACAGAACTGTCCACGCTCTTACTTAAAGGTGAGGTAAAGAATCGGTCAGGAAGCACCTCTGCTTGTTTTTTGCTCTCCAGGGCCTTCACAGCTGAAGCCTTTGGAGAACTTGAGCGCTTCTTGTTTTTAACAGCTACATCCGAAACATTCCAGGCTACTTTGGCCACGGCGCCCTTACTTGACTCAGCCTCTTTCATTTTATTAATCTGCTTGGACATGGCGTCTTTAAGAACTTGACTTTTCACCGATTTCTCCCTTTCCCTCATCCTCTCTTCAGCAATCTCCTTGGCTTCAGGAGAAAAGTGCTGGGGACCTTTCACCGATCTGGACACAAGACCTCCATGGATGTTGGGTTTCCCATTCTCCATAGCCAAAGCGAGGTGGAGGGGAGGCTTGTTCACTCTGCTGGTGGGTGGGGTGTAAAATTTATCCTGCATGCTTGTGTCAGGGGTACGATCATCATACGTGTCCTCCACATCATCAGCAAATGGAATCTCGTCTACGCACTCCGCAAAGGACTTCCGCGCTTCTTCTCGGCGTGGTTTATTGGGCTCTTTTATCCTCATCACCACTGGGGGGTTAGTTCTGGGAGCAGCTACTGGAACATTCACAAATTTGTCCTGATCTGGACTGGTTGGCGTTTTAGCTTTGGCGGGTGCCTTCTCCACTTCAGGTTCCTCACTAGGTGTAGATAGCTTCTCCCAAGACACTTGAGGCTTCTTCTTCGTAAGAGTTGCTGGCTCCTCATTTGGTGGAGGTGGTGGAGGACTGGAAGGAGGCGTGAGCATGGTGGAGTCAGAGTTGTTAATGCTGTCACAGGTAGGCGTTTGACTAGTCGTGTAGCTATCGTTCAAACCCAGACCCGAGCTACTGCTCAGATCCCTCCTTTCTGAGCTACTACTCTTGGGTTCTACAGGAGAGATTACCTGACCCTCAACAGTAATATTGAGTCTGTGGATGACCGTGCGGCCTGTGAATGCTGGCTTCTCTGATATGGCTTCTGAGATCTGGGGTTTAGACAACACAACATCTGTGGTAGGGGTTTTAATAATGCTCTTCTCTACAGCTTTGCTCCTATCCAGTGGGGTGAGCCCTAAACTCCTCCTAATCTCAGCACTCTTCATCCAGAACTCTTCAATGATGTCAGTCTTCTTGACTGGTGTTTCCACAGTCACATCCTTTGCATTCAAAGATTCTGTGATTATCCTCTCTGAGGCAGGTTTTGTCAGAGGAGTGGAAGTTACAGCAGGAACTGGTTGAGTCCTCACAGGAGAGCCGGAAGAGAGGGGTGAAGAGGGCTCCTGGCATATTAGGGGCTGAGCACAGATTGGGGATAAGGGGTTGGCTGAAGGTGAGCAGGCACAAGACTCGACCGGGACAGGAGATTTGGGAATGGCTGTATCTGGTAGGTGAGCTGGTTGGAAGCGGATAGGAGATACCACCGCAACAGGATTATTTGGTGTCTTAACCTGAGGTGATGGTGGGACCTCTCTTTTGGCATCATCAGGCAAAAAGGGCTCAGAAAAAAAGCGTGTGCCTGGAGATTTAATCAGCACTGGAGTCAATGTTTCTTTGATCTGGAGGTAGAAATGTAGATCAATTAAAACATGGGGCATCCTTGATAACGAGGACAAAGATGAAGAAAAATCATAGCCAAATAACAGTACCTCTTCAGCAGGTGTACTTGGCTTTGGGATCGGAGTGAGAATAACATCTACAATGATTTCCTTTGGACTAACAGACGCCCGTTCTTTATGCTCTGAGAGAATAAAGCAAATAGAGATGTCTGTGTCTTTTTCCTTAGGAGTTAATACTATAAAAGGATATACATATTAATATTAACGCACTACAATCGAACAAAATGGCAGTGTTCCAAGTTTACATCAAAGCGTACCAATTCTGGAAACTTGCTCTAGGCTCTCCGGCGTCCCGGTGTCTACTGGAAGAGGCTCAGGATCTTCAACATGCTGTGAGCGCGCTTCAGCTTCTGCATCTGAAGGGATGTCCTCTGTGGCACAGAAAACATATAACTGCTGTCACTCTCAATGTACTCGCATTATATAAGACATAGGCATAGCAAATACTGATGCAATCCATCATTAGTGTGACGAACCTTCATCCAGCTCAGTGCCAGGTTCAATATCTGGGCTTCCTGCTTCAGCCACAGGCTCTTCCTCATCATCTACACAGGGTTCTGAGTCAGAGGGGAAAAAAGACGCAGAAGTGTGAGGTTGTGTGTTTATGAGTTTGACAAGTGTAAAACAGCCACCAGCTCAAAGGTTTGTCAGGATGACCCACGAATGTAACCATTATATACTTGCGTATATATATGCGTATGTAGGTGGTAATGGAAATGTAATGGAAATGATAAAAGTGTTAGGCATGCACAACATTTAAATAAAATGAATGTATGTAAAAAAAAAAAAAAATATTAACAAATAATTTTGTTCTGTATAATGTTACCCATGCCACAGTGATTAGTGCTTAGCTTTTGCACAAACTGATATCCATTTACACATATGGGGAAATGGATAAGACTCTGTTTCAGCAGCTAGGGAGAGAGAGGGGAAAAAAGACGCCCCCCTTCCACAGACCAGACTTAAGTGGTTACATTGATTTTAGACCTTACATATATCTTACATATATGTCGGTCTTAGAATTTAAAGCTATCGGACCATTTTTGATTTCAACACATGTGGTTACCAATATGAGAATGACAGCATCCAGAAAATGCCATACAACCTGTCCAAATACTGACTTCTTTGGCTTTTTTAACTGTATTTATTTATTATAAGAAAATGAAGACCTTTAAGGTCCACCAAATTCTTTTTTTGAACTCTGTGCTGACTCAAAAACCCCACTATAATAGCTAATAATGTTAATATTTAGGTCAGTAAGCAGCAGAGGATAGATATTGGACAGCAAGTTTCCTGGTTAAAAAAAGACTGCCAAATGGTTTCTGCATGCACAGTGAAATGACAGCTTCATCATGCAGCAACTGTATCCACCTGGGTGTGAATACATCTGTGTCACATGCTGTGTTCAGCTGCGTGTGTGTGCATATAGAGAGGTATATAGGGACAGCTGCAGCTTTGGTTTTGGCACTACCTCCAGACATGGAGTCCAGCCAGGCTCTGACAGCCTCGTGGCGCACTGATTTGTGGGTGGGGACTAAAACAATGAAATGAGAAAAGGTACATGAATAAACACAACATATGAACAACACAACAAAAGAACGGAGCGAGGAGAAGAATGGTGCCTATTCTGGATGCACCATAATGAACATCACCTGGAGTGATCAGGGAGGATGATGGATACAAATCATAATCGACAAATCAACAAAATGAAAACATCCACATAATGAGAACAAAAAAAATCTGAAAAACACAACAAGTAATATGTGTACAGAACACTACTGCTCAGAAAAAAAGGAATATGAGGCGATGTGGATGGCATGAAAGACAGCAAATGCCACATTGTTTCTCAAACGCACACATGCGAAAACACTATTATGGCCCCGTGTGAGTCCCAGCAGCCAGCCTCTCCTCCACACTGGGTTACCTGTGCAGGAGACAGGCTGGGTGTTCTGCGTGAGGAGTGAAGGAAGAGAGCCCGAATCTGAGCACTCCTCCTTTTCTCCCTCCGTCCCGGGGAGCACGAGGTCCACTGGTTGCTGAGTTTGTTGAATTCGCAGGCTCCTGGCTGTTGAGTGTCATGGTTTGAAATTTCATGTGGGAAGTGTGATAACGAAAAAGAGGAGGAGGAGAAAGTCACAGAGGACACCGTGTGATGATCAACATAAGTAGTAACAAAAGCAGGGTCGGGAGGGAGGGACAGATGGAAACAACGAAGAGAGAAAGAGAAAAGGAACAGGAGATTTTAGAGAACAGTTTATATATAATACAGCTTCATGAATAGTACAAGCATGCATTAATGGCCAAGGCTCCAGATTAACACTATGGGGACGATCAAAAAAACTGCACGGGATAATATAAAAAATGTTTTTGGTTGTTTTCAGCACAATATAATAAAATAAATATTGTTGCATAATGTTGCATGCATAAACATAATTTAAAAAGTGGATACTCCTAGGCCAGGGATATTAAACTAAAACCAGTGAAGATCCAGCTGCATGAGATACCTGTTGCACTTGGAGAGCAAAGTAAATGCATACTTCTCGGTCTAGTTGTCTTTTAACATCTATGGGCGGGGCTTCCCATTTTGTGAAACTCAACAACCTTTCGCCGCACATCACAGCTATATTCCTTGGTCTTCCCCATTGTTGTGAATGACTAAGGGAATTTGGCTTGTGTGTTAGCTTATATGCATACCCCTGTGAAACAGGAAGTCATGGTTGAAGAATTTCCTGTTCCTAGTCACCCAGCTGTACTAAACAAATTTTTAAATATCAATGGGAATATACTTCAAATATATTTTTCTTATATGAATGCATAGGGGTGTCAATAATTGTTGAACACATATATATAATATTTTTTTTGATAAACCTGTGTTTTGTTTGCAATTGTTTGATATCCATGAGAACAGAGGGTTTGTGTGAATTTTTTGAACAAAAGATCAAATTTTTCACAGCCTTCATTGCTCATATTTACCAAGGGTGCCAATATTAGTGGAGGGCACTGTAGCTGATGGTGTTATGGCAGTATTTCTGATACAAAGTTTCAAGAAAGAAGTTTCTGGAAAAAAGTTAGTCTGGAGCCTTGTTGTATGAGACTAATATTTGGACAGATCAAACAAATTATAACACACCCACTCGAATTTAATTCAAACGTCATATAAAAACTACAATTATTATCTGGACCTTGACATTGCAGGCATGCTTAAATAAAATACTGAATTGTTAGACAATAAAAATCAGCAGTTTGATAATTGGGTAAACACAGCACAGGTGAAAAGCTTGAGAGAGAAGAGCTTTTATTCCTGCACTTTTTTACAGCATCTGAATCCTTTAATGCAAAACCTGCACATTTCACACTTCTTCAGTTTTGACCATATTTGGATAACATGCTGTCAGTATTCATGTGAGAGAAAAACCACTTAGAACCAGGATCAGTTTTAATGACAAAACATGATGAACGGACAAAGGCGGGTTACAAGGTGGGTTTTCTCCAGCCAGTGATTTTGTTACCGGTTTGTGTGTGTGTGTGTGTGTGTTCAAACGCATCCACAGGCAGATATACCTTTAACTGTACCTGTATCCTCTTCATCTTTCAGATTCTCCAGCCACAGAGCTGACTGGAGCTCCCTTTCCCAAGGGCAATACTCCCCCTCTGCCAGCCCACACAGTTACCCCAAACACACATACAATCACACACATAGTGGTAGGATAGACAGATGAGTCAAACATACATGGAGAGGGTAACAAAACATTCGCGCACACAAACAGACACAGAGGATTAAGAGGAGAGAGGGGTAAGTGGTGTTTCCACAGTACAGGGTAACAGACACTATGACAGACAGTATGATAAGACCCATAGTTTCCCTCCTATTACACTTTTATGGCAACTTGATTATATTTGGTTTACTAAATACCAAAACTATCAGCAAACTAAACACTTTCAGAAATCTCCAGAAATCAGTTGGGCGGTTCTCAATGAATGGACAGAACTGTAGAAAGCATGCAGGCTGCATCTATGAGAAAGCCTGGAGATATAATATTTAGGGTTTTAACAGATAATGGCATAAACTGAGCTTTGATATGTGTGGTGGTCTGTGAAAGCCCTTCACATGGTCAAATGTTGGTTTGGTTTGTGGATGTCTGACCATGCACAAAGCGAGCTCCATGCAGACATGGTTTGCCAAGGTTGGAGTGGTAGAACTGGAGTGGCCTGCGCAGAGCCCTGACCTCAACCCCACTGAACACCTTTGGGATGAACTGGAACGCCGAATGCACCCCAGGCCTCCTCGCCCGACATCATTGCCTCACATTTTGACAGCTGGTATCTGATTATAAGCCGGGTTGATTATATCCGTTTCGTGGCATCATTTAACTATCCAATAACTTAAACAAAGACTGCATGAGAACATCACACTTAGCTAGCAGGGTTTTCAACATCTTTAGGCAGATTGACTGATACAAAATAATCTCTGCAGACAAACCACCAAAAGCATGGTTAGAAAGTAGTCTAAATAGAAAATAGTTCTATGTTATTTGGTCAAATATATTTATGCTTTCTTAAAATTGAAATAGAAAACTTGACTGTTTTGGCCGTTTTACAGAATATAGCCAAAGCAACATTGACAACTTTTCGCAGACCACCACAGATGCATGAATTCTCCTGATTACATTCTGCCAAAACAAATTATTTACCTGCACCATACGTACACTACCGGTCAAAAGTTTAGACATGAACATTCTTTATTTTTACCCCCCAACCAACATTTTATAATAATAATAATAATAATAATAATAATAATAATAATAATAAAGTCATCAAAACTCTGGAATAACACAAATGAAACTATGGGAGTTATGTTTTGATAAAAAAAATAAAAAATAAATCCAAATAATTTAATATTATAGCATCTTCAAAGTAGACCCCATTTTTGCCTAGAATTTCCAGAAATGTATTCTTGGCATTTTCTCACCCGATCTCTAGAGGAATCTCCTTGAGATGCTTTTTAAACGGTATTAAAGGAGTTCCCACCTATGCTGGACACTTATCGGCTGCTTTTCAGAATATTTCACTCCAAGTCATCCATATAAAAAAAAAAAACTATTTCAAATATTTAATCACACACCTTCAGATCAGATCAAAAGCTTTTTAAGATCATGAGAAACATTTCAGTCAAGTGTCTACAAACCTTTGACCGGTAGTGTGTATCTAAATATTGTTTATCATCACAAAATCAATTTCATAATTTCACAACTGTTCCTTATCTGGATATACAACAATAATATTAGCTTAACTACGATAATGACGAGGACGTACATAGAAAGGGAATATGAAATGAACAGAGAAATGGGAGAAGATTTAACACACAAACACAATCTCACCATGTCTTAGATTTTTCCTCAGGTCATGCCACTTGCATATTTTTACAGCTTTTATTTGAGCTTGTGAAATGAACAGCTAGCATTTGTTCACACAACCAGTATACTGTTCTAGACCATATACAAACTGGTAATATATAAATCAATATGAAATTACCATCGCTTGATTCTTCCTCCTCCTCTTCCTCATCCTCCTCCTCCTCATCCTCCTCATCTCCCTCATCTTCTTCATCCTCTCCCTCCATGTCGCCATCCTTCCTGCTAGCCCCAGCATCGCTGGCAGCCTTCAGTTTCGTGTGGAGCTCTACAGCCTCCTTCCATGGCACTCCACCAAGGTCAGAGGAGGCTGGTGGCTCCAGCTCCTCACCCTCTTCCTCCATGTCAGACTCAGAGCTACTGCAGAGAGAGAGAAGAGTGCGTGTAATCAGTAGGCTGTTAATTGTAATACCTGGCATATTTGCTTCTGCTACCAATTTTGGACAAAAATACATTTGTGCTTATCATGTATTTAGTCATCCTGGTCATTTTAAATCAAAATTTAACCTATATTTTACCAAAGGAAAAAAAAACAGACTAAACTCTTTTGAGAAAGTTGTTCACTAGCTTCCGGAAACTGTAAAAAAAAAAAAAAAAAAAAAAAAAAAAAAAAAGTGAGGCCTTCAGCACTCACCTGGAGCCCTCGTCCACATCCGTGCCTTTATCCAACACGCTGCTGAGGTTGTGCTCAGCCAGCGTCTCCTCAGGTACCTCCTCTAGCTCCTCCTCTCTCTGCATGGACAGCCGGTAGTTCTCCAGCTCAATGCGCTCTGGAGTTCCTTTAAGACGTTTTGCCACACTGGGCTCAGCCACACCATTCAGCTCGGGAGCTGCAGGAGAGGAAGTTAGTTAGTTATTTACATTTATATAGACGCTCAAAACGCTTTACAAGGTATTGGGGGGGCAACCACCACCAGTATGTAGCATCCACCTGGATGATGTGACGACAGCCATAGTGCGCCACAACGCCTACCACACACCAGCTATTAGTGGAGAGGAGAGTAATGTAACAAATTCAGAGATGGGGATAATTAGGGGGCCATGACAGAGAAGAGCCAATCGGGTAATTTCACCAGGACACCCAGGTTATACCACTACTCTTTTACGCTAAGTGTCCTAGGATTTTTAATTTAACGTCTCATCTGAAAGACGGTGCTGTTTTTAAAGTATAGTGTCCCTGTCACTATACTAGGACAGTAGGCCCCACACAGATCACAGGGTCAGTACCCACCCGCTGACCTCATTAATACACACTTCCCCAGTATGTCTACATGTATCCAGGTACAGGCCAGGCTCAACCCTGCTTAACTTCAGTAGGACACCAGGTGACAACTGCAGGGAGATACGGCTCACGATGGAGGGAGTGATGCGGTTTAATTTTGGACATAAGACCCAGGTGGGATTGGGGACTTAGCATAGCTTAGCTCTAGATTTTTCTTCAAGACATTGTGAGATAAATCTAGAACAGCTCATGTCTACCCTGGAAGTTAAGACTACGGAATAGCAGATATTTGAGTAATAAATTTAAGGACAATTTTTGTTCGTATATATTTCTGGTAGACTTACTTAGTTCATCCTGATATGTTTAACTCAGCATCATCATTAAGTGTTGAAAACATTTATCTAAAGATTCCATTGAATAGAAAAAGACAAACACAAGCTCAGTGTTTCAAAATGTATTGTATGTGATTTATTAGCCTATACCATTTAATAGCATATATTAAGGATATTATTAAATATATTACATATTTGATAAATACAAGATATCAGCTACCTTGCCTTTTTCCCATCCTACAAAGCAATGTTTCATGATTAATGCATCAGTGACTGAACTTGAATTGTTTTCTTAAAGATGTATGAGGAATAAAAGCATGAGATGTCTGCTCTATGAGGCCAATAATAGGAATATAAATGATGTATAGCTGCCCCTTAACTACAAATGCATAAAATGACACAAATAATAACAATTATGAATATATCTATTTAAAAAAAAGTAAACCATAAGAATGTGAATGTGCTGGTGAACACGCATTGCTTGCTGTGGCATGATCTGAATCTCACACAAAGAACATAATGATTTTGTTTAATTTTCAACTTAAAGCCTACAGATATTTGAAAGCAGTAGTCTAAATAAGTTACTACGCTACACCTACGTGACCTGAGATTAACCGACAACATCTTTTAACATCTTCTAACAACATATTATTGGAATATAAGAACCAATATGATATTTTTAATATTAATCTCTTAAATGTGGAGTGCATAAGGCACGCTAACGAACACTAATACACTTTCTTACTTTGTATCATATATAGGTATTCAAAATGAAATCACTGATTTACAAAGTCAACTCTGATATTTCAATTGATCATAACAAGCCAAACGTTATTTGTACTTATTTTATATTATTTATAATGAACAATATGTTATAGGAGGTTTTTTTGTTTCCACGTTAACCAGTAAATTTCCAGACCGACATTTGACGAAAAAATAAAACTCCATGGAAGGGAATGCATGAAGGGATTGGAAATGCACGCACGCACACACACACACCATGATCAAGACAAAAAGCATGACGGGCTGTGGTTAGGAGGTGAAAAGCACGCACGGATGCCGGCTCTAGCTCGGCAATCATCTGCTCTGATAGGACTGGGGAAAGGTAAAGCTTACAGAGTGATTCGATCACACACCGAAACAAGCACTACATCATACAGCTTCAGTTACTCATAGTTACAGGTAAAGAACCACAGGCACTAGTCAGGCAGGCGCTATAGAGGAAGATGTTTGAAGAAAAAATGTTCCAGCAACAGAAAAGTCTAAAAGGGGTAACAATGTAAAAACTAATATTTATATAAAATAATTGCTGCATATATGAACTGCAAAAAGACAATGTGCATGCAAAAATAATGCTAGTCAAAAGCCATAACAGACAGTTTTCACTCATTTTCTATTAATTTCCTCTATTTTACTATTCTAATATGATCCTTCATGTGCTATAGAGCCTTAATATAAAAACACTAGTTGTACTTTTAACTGTACTTTTAATATGAATTGTTTACCTGGGAATGTGAATGTAGTGCAACTTTAAAATGTATTATGAAATTTAAAGAAAATGTTATGTTATGTCCATTATTATTAGTTGTCAAGGTATATACTAAATAGATACAAAAAGGTACAAAAGATGCACCCTTATGGAGAAATCCTAGTCACAAGCAACACTACAGTTTAGTTACTTCATTTGAATAAGTTCAGTTATCGTGCCTTATTTTATCATTCTGAAT
Organism: Ameiurus melas; assembly: GCA_012411365.1. Taxonomy (NCBI): domain Eukaryota; kingdom Metazoa; phylum Chordata; class Actinopteri; order Siluriformes; family Ictaluridae; genus Ameiurus; species Ameiurus melas. The sequence goes on along the minus strand of CM022754.1, from coordinate 33,165,376 downwards.
TACACACACACACACACACACACACACACACACACACGCTACTGAATTAAATTAAATTTAATTAAACACAAAAAATGAAAGCTTGAATCTCTTCAGAATAAACACACTGAAATAAGCTACAAGTTCTGCAGCATAGTGTTTTGCAGCTCATCCAGAGGCTTGGGGATAATGGTAAAAGAAGGGTGCATGCTAGAAGATATTGAGCAGCAGGTTGAGAGTGAGGCAGGAGAACAGGTAGAGACAATAAGTGAAGAGAAAGGCTAAGGGGCAGTGTGCCATCTGATGGCCAGTCCAGGGCATGGTGCGGCGCAGTGAGCGCATGGAGCCCCCCACCCTGGGAAAGGGGCGCAGGGCGGCAGCAAGAGAGGAAAGGCGGGTACCTGAGGGCCCACGCTCCACCGGACATGGAGCCCCAGGGGCATCCACGCTGGTTGCAGGTATCACTGGTGCCTGGGATACCTGTGGGACCAGAGAAAAAATAACACAGCTGAATTTAAACTGAAGTGAAAACACATACTGACTTCATTCAAACAGTCAGAAATTTAAGAAGCCATTTGTCGAAAACTTTGACATGGAAATGAGGCACAACACAGAATTCAACGCCTAAAAAAATTCATGGGAAATTGAGTTTGCCATCAAGAGTGACAGGGTGACTCAGTGAATAGCGTTGCTTCCTCACAGCTACAGGTCCCTGGTTCAATCCTGAACTCTCTGTGTGGAGTTTCACATTCGTGCAAGTTTCCTCCGGGTTATCCGGTTTCTGTCCTGTTCCCAAAAACATGCCACTGGGTGTGTACTGACTATTCTAAATTGCTCCTAGGTATGAATGAATGTATGGACTAGTGTCCCATTCAAGATATAGTCCCACCTCATGCCTCAGTGCTTTCAGTGATAAATCAGTGGTTATGGCAAATGAAACATCTTCCTCTTCATGAAGCCGTTGCATGCTTGGCCCTCATTTGTATACTGTTAAACAGTTGATTAAATGAATTGAAGTCAAACATAATTATTCACCAGCTCTGTTCCAGTCACAGACCTCTCACTAAAATTGGTCTGGACACATCATTGGTTCTCCGGCCATAACTAATAACTCAACTTCTAGTAAACCAGCTAACATTTGTCGTAAGTAGACACGTGGAGTTGCGGTATCAGAGTCTTGATTTTAAATAGTCATTCTCAGCCATTTATTTAAACTGGATCCAATCATGTCAAAACCATTTTGTTTAGCGCCAACACAAGCTAACTTAGCTGGCTTTACTCGCAAGATCTGCAGGTAAAGGTTTTCATCCAGTTACCTCATTGACCTCCTCTAATAATTTGTACATCGAAAGTGATGGATTCAAGCTGTTTGAGTTTGCTGTGTGACATCACAAACTGAACTTGGATGCAGCACTGTCATAGTGAGAAAGTGAAATGAAAAATGGGGGGGGGGGGCTTTTGTTGTGTGTTAACAAATGTATCAACCATTTCAGGAAAATGAACCATGTTAATAAATGAATAAATTAAATAACTGCTCAGAAATACATTATAATGTATCTGTACACATGTTGATATATATCTGAAAATATTAAAATGATATCGATCTTTACCTTCGGCTGGAGAGGAGCAGCAGGAGGAGCGGGTCTCTTCCTCTGAGCCTGCCCAGACAACCGGTAACAGTAATGCGGCTTACAGTAAAATTTCCCTACAAAACACACACACACAGATTCAGTGCATGTATAACATGTTAAGCAAAAGTTCCAAAAACAGAACTTCCTGTCTTGTGCAATGTCTTTGCACAGTTTTGATATTGTCTATATGCTCCTTGCTCTATGCCAAGTGGGAAGTCTCTAAACAGTGTGTTCTGAAGGAGGGGTCAATGCAGAAAAATCAGCACTCTGTCCGAGTCAACAATACACCACTGTGTTTGAAGACAAAGGAAATCTTATGATGCCACATAGTGAAAAAGTGAACAGAATGAGTAAGTGAGAAAATGACTAACTGGGAGCCTGGGAATGTAACAGTTCCAATGGCAGCGTTCATTTAAAGTAGAACTGCATTATATTCTTGCATGAGTCTCCATAAGCATCCTTAAAGGTGCAGTTTGCAATGTTTAAAAGTATTCCAAGATCTCGAAGAATCACATTTTTTCGATAGCTCAGAAAATCTGTGATCTGCCATATGGACATGGGGTGGACACAAATAGATGACTCATTTCAGGCCTCAGTTTTCCTTTTTTTTGAGCCCAGAAATGAGCTCCACCCACAGCCACAACAGAGCTGTACAGCCCTGCTGCATACATATAGTTTCAGCAGATGGGGGAGGTTAGGTGCAGAAGGTAAGAAGGCTGGTCAATGTTGTTCTTGCACTTGCATTTTGCATCATAACCAACAACAACAAAAAAGCTTTGAAAATCACAAACAGCCCCTTTAAAATTAGTCCTTTCCCCCGAAATACTCTGATGCCATCCAGTTTACTGCACTATATTTCAAATCTAATATATCTATGGCTATTAATAAAAAAAAATATAAAAAACCATGTTGTTCTTTAACAAAGAATGAGTGATCAGGGGCTCACTGCTGCAGAATCGCTGAAGTGTACTCTTCCTGCAGGAGAAGATAAACTTCTCTCCGTTTGATCTATAAGATTGTCTGCTGTGTTTTATTTGGGGAATTGGGGAAATTCTCAAGTCTTTCAAATAGTCATCAAGATTTGTGTCACAGGAGGACAGGACAGAGGATATTATGTTTTACGGTTCCTCAGTAACATGACAACATGTCATATTAATTCCAAAAGAGGCTGGTTAGGGAATGACCGTTATTTTGTTTATGTGTTTTGTCCCCCAACCACCACCCACCCAATTTTTTCCCTAATTTAATTCCCACTCGCCACTTAAGTCTCCTGTATCATACAACAGCTACCAACTGGGGAGGGTGACGGCACGGAGGAAGCATGTGAAGCCACCAACTACATCTTTTTGAACGGCTGGCAGCGTACCACACTTGGACGTAAGTGTTATCTACCCCCTTCTGCATACGTGAGCTCACAACTGGCTAGTGTTGCTTTGAACAATAGAGGAAGGGAAGAGTGTGCGCCACCTCTCCCGTCCAGAGAGCGAAAGAATAGCTGCTGTAGTACAAGGTAAGTGATTACAGGAACTAACTAGATTCATTGATGTTCCACAACATCAAATGTAGCAATAAATGGGTAAAAATATGCTGTGTCGTTCACTATTAAATTTAATTGTGTAATAGTTGGCAAATTAATGTGGTATTCGAGAAATAACACTTTGGTATGTGATGTTTTAAAAAAAATAAAGTAAAATAAATAAATAAAAAAACCTTGATTATATTTGTATAATGGCATGCCCCAAGATGTTTGCTTCCTTAATTGATGCTATATGTAACATCATGTCCTTCACACTGGACACACACAGAGGTTTGTACAGGCCTATGCATACTAGCCAGGTGATGTTTGCATATGAATCTGGATTATATAAGTCGTGATGGCGTACCATCCTCCACATCAAAGGCGTAGGACGACAGTCTCAGAGTGGTGCCGCAATAATCGCACTTAAAGCAGCTGCGGTGAAAGAACTTGCCCTCCGCACTCAGTCGCTCCATCACATACACACGTTTCCGGCAGAAGAAACACACGTCGCTGCCTCCAATGTTCTGAGGAAACTCCTTTCGCAAGGAACCCTGTAGGAAACACATACACACACATTACAGTCATAGATCTATGGCAAAGCTGATGGCAGATCAGTGCTCCAGCTCAGCAGTGAACATTAAACAGTACAAACTCACAGAATTGAAGAACAGTCTACAGTTAGGTATTTATTTCAAAAATGTATTAAAATAAACACTGGGTAAGGGTAAAAAGTGGAGATTAGAAATACAAGAATAAGTGATAGGTGGGATTTCTGAAACGTGTCATCAGAACTGCAGAAAGAACACAGTTAGTACAGGGAAAATTCATGTTACAGGAAAAAGGTCGATCACAATTTGCTAAGCCAGGTGCTATATACACACGACATCAGTACAACACCCAGAGTTCTTACCAGTTCCCTCTTATCAAGACGGCTCCAGCAGTCCTCTTGAGGCTGAAGCTGATTGGCTATTTGCTCAGCCAACAAGCTCACGCCGCCTGTATACATCTTTACATAATGCTATAACGGAATACATATAAAAGAGAAAGTGAAAGAGATGAAGAATGGACACGGAAAAGAAAATGCGAAAGTGCACAAAGTTTGAAGCCAGAAATTAAAATGATGCTATTAGAAAAAAAGACGAAGAAAAAAAAGAAAAAGTGGGCTGCGTGATTTCAACCCCTTAAGGCAATACAGGTGTTATAAATGAATAAAAAGAAACAAAAGGTGTGTTTGGTTGATCAGGTGTGTAGATGAGACGAGGCACACTGGTCAATCGCACATACAAAACACTCCTTTAAACGCAGAAAAATCATCAGACTAGTAGATCTCTTCACTCTCAGCTACCAAAGCAGGCTTCACCACACACACACACCAACACAGACTTCCACTTATATGTAAAGACATCCGAATTATTACAGCAAGTTAGTCTACTACACGCACAAATCTCACAATGCGGTCAGTACTTTATATATTTAAAAAAAAAAAAAAAAAAAAAAAAAAACAGTGCACAGGCTGATTGTGCTGTGAAAGTGTGTGTGGGAGTGAGTTAATGACAGAAACCCACAGCCACGCGAGCAGCAGGCTACCTGTCGGTTCAAGGAGTGTGAGGTGAGCTGAGGATCAGCGGACATCTCCTGCTTTCTGTGCCACTGCTCAATAAGAAAGCGCGAGGGCTTTTTCTTAAGCTCCACAGGACAGAGAGAGGGGAGGGCGCGTTAGATAATATTGGAACATGGGCAAAGTAAAGAACACAAGACAAGCAGGTAGGAAGAAAAAAAAAGGAGCCTGTTCTCTAATTCACTGCATGCTTCTTCAGTGTGGAGGATATTACAGTGTGGCTCTGCAGATAGATCTAGTGATATTTAACTGGATAGCATCACAGTATGGTGTTTGAATCACAGTATGGAGAGGTCACCTTGGGTCTAGCAGGCTTTTCTTTGAACAGAGAGGATAACCTCTCGGCTCGCTCCTGGATGCTAGGGATGTGTATAGGCACTTGATCATCAGAGCGCAATGGCAAACTCTGTGCCTCCTGTAGAACACAAGCACGCTGCGGTCACCACGTGAACACAAACTGTAAACTGTGGGCTGTAGCTTTGCAGCAAGCTGATATAAAGAAATCTAAAGCCACTGTTAGGTTATAAGAGTACGTCAGAGATTCAAGGGGTTCATGCACAGCAGCCATGCTGTACCTCCTGCTGAGGATCAGGGGAGCAGGTCGGCTGTAACCCACGGCTCAAAAGCCACTGCTGAAGAAAGAAGCGTGACGGCTTTTTCATCGGCTCCAGTGGAAGAGGAAAAGAGAGGAAAAAACGGGAGAGACAGAAGGAAAACAGTTAGAGCTGACCGCAGAAAGCAGAATGCTGTCGGTGCTTTGGAGGAGAACGTGCGATAACGTGGATGCAATCGGATATGATTTTTCAAATGTACACAGTATACGGCTCGAGTAGTGTTGAAAAGGATCAGGTTGCGACTTCTCATAAACATTATGAGGAAAAAGACGTTCAAATCTTGAACTTAATGGTTCTGAAGAGACCGTAACTATTCCAAGAGCACTGTTTATACAGTGACTTTGCTGTTCAGACATTCCCACTTCAAATTTTGGCCTGAATTTCCTCGTTACTTTAAACGAGCCAGAGTGACGAAACATTACTGGCATTACCCACATCACAACATTTACACTATACTGGTCAAAAGTTTAGGCACACTCATTCTTTATTTTTAGATTTCCTCCCACATTCTAGAATAATAATAATAATAATAATAATAATAATAATAATAAAAAGTCATAAAAACTCTGGAATAACACAAATGGAACTATGGTAAATATATTGTGATAAAAAAATAAAAAATAAATCAAAATAATTTCATATTATAGCACCTTCAAAGTAGACCCCCTTTTTGCCAAGAATTTCCAGAAATGTATTCTTGCCATGTTCTCAACCGATCTCTTGAAGAATCTCCCTGAGACGCTTTTTAAGCAGTATTAAAAGTCCACCTATGCTGGACACTTATTGGTTGCTTTTCGGAATATTTCGCTCCGAGTCATCCGTTTAGAAAAAATCTTTTTTTGTAAATGAAATGTTGTTTTTCTAATGAAAGAAATGAATATATTGGCGTGAGGATATTTTTGTCTATAACACCGATTTCAAACATTTAATCATAACACCTTCAGATCAAAAGCTTTTTAAGATCATGAGAAACATTTCTGTCGAGTGTCGCCAAACTTTTGACCGGTAGTGTATATAGATGCAAATGAGGTAAAGAACTTGCTTCATACAAACAATAAAAAATTAAACTCAAACCATGAAAATCATATGTTTGGGAAGCATCTGACATGGTGAACAAAGGAGGATTTATATGGATCTATGAGATTTTAATGCATTTCCTTGATAATAGGTGTAATTTTCACCATAAAATGTCAGGCTGTTAGAAATGTCAGGTTTGAGTTCGATGAGGATTTTGTCCTGTTCAAGTCAGGTTTGAATTTGGTTGGTCGTGACGGACTGGGCGTGGACAAACGCAGCTGTGGTTAGTTTGCATCAAATATGTCAGAGTCTTTCAGACTAATCAAAAAACCAACCAGGACCATGCAGAACTAAGAGCGAAAATAACACCAAAGAATTTGTCACTCCGTCATTGTATTGCTCTACCTGGGGTTTGTCAGGCTTGTTGGACTGCCCTGTCAACTTAGCGGCTAGCATCTCAGCTCTTTCCTGAACGTTAGTGACATGGGCGGGCTCCACACATCTGAGCTCACTTTCCTGTGGAGAAAGCAAGTGTGTGCAGGCAGAGAAAATTCACCTCATTCACATTTATATCCAGTCTCCAGGCTAATTATGTGTTAGTGATCATGCTCTGCTATCAGATTTGTGAAACATTCACTTGTAGAAAAATGAAATGAGGCTGAACTCATCGTAAGTCATCCCATTTTTCTTATCCGCATTTGCATACATAATCATCATACGTACATTATTAGTGTTTCATCTCTTTGGAAAAATCACATCTTTTAAGGATGTTTTGTAAAAGCATCTTGTTTACATTTGCTAGATTTTCCATGCACGTGAAATTGCTCAGATTCATGTTGCTTAATTGCTCGGGAATTTATCAGAATAGGTGCTACATGCATGTATGTTCACTACCAAATAATAAAGTGCCATTATTACACATCATGACCATAAACTAATCATTAAATGTTACACACTAAAAGATAATCGCTTAAATCATGTTAGTTGCCTAACCGGGTCTTTGTACACAAGGAATTTATATAGCTGCACTAGGGGTGTGCGATATGTATTGTCTACGATAATATCTTAATTGTTGTTTTAACAATGTGCAAGCTAACATTATCGATAACATTATAACAATGTCACTCACTTTGCAAACACCGACACTTTGCAAGTGTCCGAGCATTCACTGTGTGATGTGGCCTAGTCGGATAGACTACTGCGCATTCACATTGAGAGTGCACGCCTTCACAGTGTGACGTAGGCTATTAGAATGTAGTGTGCAAGTCTCATAGCGTAGCTGCCTGAAAAGGAATGACCGAGGTTAAAAGTGAGTGAACAATCAGCGCGAGGAGACAAAATACAGACACCGCCAGTCTCGCAATCCACATCACTAGATTTCATTTCACAGAGTTTGGCGGTTCGGCTTTGTAAAGACAGATGTTGCTCGAGAGACGGCGATCTGCAAACTACAGTACTGTACAAAAGTCTTGAAAAGAAATGCCTTCAAAGATAATGAAATGAAATGTTTCTCCACCAAAAAAAAACACTATAAAGAGCAGCAAACAGTAATAAATTGAACAAAGGCAATATTTGGTGTGACGACCCTTTGTGTTAAAATAAAAAAATTTTTAAATAAAAGTAGTCTCCGGTAGAGTTAGTGCAGTTTTTTAAGGAAATGAGTTTTATTGAGTATCTTGCAGAACCAGTCACGGTTCTTCTGGACACTATTTTTGCAGCAAAACCCAGCAGCCTTCGTTGTGTTTTTTTTTTTGTCTGAAAAGGATTTCTTACCACTTAATATGCTGCTTTCTTTACTGACATACAACCATTTTCCTATAACATTTAATTTATGCTGGAAAACTAATGTCTGGAAATCTAAAATGTTTTTGTACTGACTCGATAATGTAGTAGTAAAAAGAAAATAAAAATCTATAACAAAGTTTGTACTATATATATATATATATATATATATATATAGGGTGCCTAAGACTTTTGCACAGCGCTGTATGTCGGAAGTCAAAGTTAAAGACAGCTCAACAACTAATTTGTTTCACCATGTGCAAACTAACCACCACACGGAATATAAAGAATATGAAAAGCTTCAGGAGTCAGCCGCATCGTTCCGCAAAAAAAAGCGCCTTAAGACATCTAAAGCAACATATGACAAGAAATAAAAAAACCCTGTCACCAGATACATCGCAAAAGACATAGTGCCAATTCAAGCGGTTGAGAGAGATGGTTTCGAACAACTTTTGAATGCCTTAGACCCAAGAGCAAGCTACAACAATATAAGGTTTGTACAACAACGTTTTTGAAGGACGCAAAATATCGTCTACATATCGCAGAAAATATCGAGATATCCGTTTTTGTCAATATCGCACAAGCCTAAGCTGGACCATAGCTGAATTTTAGCGTAATACCCCTGTATGTTTGCCGTGTAAGAGAGTGGCTTCCTGGTCATATTATTGCAATTCTGTTGGCCTTATTAACTACCAGATTACCACAGTCACATTCGGAATATTCAGGCAAAAAAAACAAAAAAACATCAATTACTCGGTCCCTTTCACAATATCAGACCACCACACCACCTTACTGCTACTGGTAAGGAACCAAACTATGGTTAACATGTACAAAGAATGTCCCTATTTTTTTTTTTCAGTATAAATGTGTGGTGTTGGTATGCGAGTGCATAAGACACCGTTAACTCCTGAACCAAACATGCAAGCAATTTTCAATGTAAAATATATATATATATATATAGATAATTTCAATGTATGTAAAATATAACAAGCCATGCCCTAGGTTGTCTAGGTTACCCTGTAAGAGAATGCCAGATGATCCTGGGTGTCATCGTCATCACTGTCACTTTCATGGATCACCAGTTTTTGAACATTCTTCTGACGACACACACATCAAGTCCAATTTGTTGACACCTTATAACCTGTCCACTGAAGTATGTCTCACAATCACTCCGTCTCAGAACTGTGCAAATCTGTACAAATCCATGCATGAAACTGCACTCTAACTTTGTTACTATGAAGCTGAATGATATTTGCTTTGGAAGTCTGTAACGGTCTCCATCCACACACTGCTCAACCACTCAACATGCAGCGTAGGCTGTACTTTATCAAATGTGTGAGAAATATTAATAAACACCTGATTGGAAGATGAAAAATTGTGACGGGGTGCATTAGGGTTAAACAGCACAGCTTGTTAAGTGGTATGAAAAAAAATGTGTGTGTTAATCTGGAATTCTTAATAATTAATACTGTAAAAACCTTTAGTCAAAGACTCGTTAGGGATTCAAAAAGGAATTCCAACACAAGACGGCGAGAGGAGAGGTTAGGTGAAGGAATGCGGCAGAGAGCTGAGCGTCGTGCTGAGTACATGGTACGTAGCGTCACCTGTGTGTGTGGAGAGAGCGATGGAGAGGAAGATGATGGAGGAGGAGGATAGAGCAGAATGGTTTTCTTAGGGCAGCTCCGCAGGCCATCGTTGCTTCGGCTAGCCTTCGGAGAGACAGGAGAGGTCGAAATGTGCCACGTCACTCTCGAATCTCACAGTACTAACCATAAACATGTTCACATTTGAGCCAAAGTACACAGGTACCTAGCCTACACTGTATAGACACATTCGAAATATTTGGTTCTCTAGCTAGCGTTGTAAATGAGAACGGTGACCCAAGAATGGCAGAATATAAAAATACAATAGGTACACACTGATGGATAATGAAAATGAAAACTTTGTCAGGATCATTCTGAGGGGAAAAAAAATGAGGTTTCACATCAAATCTAGTTAGTCAGGCTTCACACTTAAGGAATGGTTAATACACACGCACACGCACACACTAAACACAAATAATTAACAAATGATTCATACATGAGCTCCACAATCTGAAAGAGAAGTGTTTATATCACCTTTATATGTCTATTAACTGTCAAACTAGAAATGGGGGGGGGGGGGTTGCTACAAACTACAGCAAGCGGGAAGGTTTTATGATTCTATAAGGTTATTACACTGAGGTCATACCTTGCTATAGCTGTAAATCTGAGCTCAGTCTGGCCACAAAGGATTACAGGATATCACGTCACACTTTATTGCTTTTACTGAGCTTTAACGCAAACAGATACACGGCTCCTCACAGAACGAATGACGATCATTATTTTCTTGAGCTTTGTGAATAAACATGCAACGTCAGTGTCATTTATGGAGAACATGCTGCGTATTGTATCAATGTAGTAAATTTTCCTAATTGTAAAACGGACAGATTCTTTAGGTTTCAGTCTAGAATGTTCCGTTTAACGGACAACTATTAAAAATGTCAACCTTGATATTAAGTCCTATCAGCTCTGGCACCCAGATGATGTACAAGTCAGTAATATACACTGAAATCAATCAAAGTTATATGAATAGGAAGACAATATAACTAATAAATATAACACTTCGAGGGTGTGCTGATATAAGAAAATAATCAACAACGGATCGGTGTGATGCAGAGGGTCAGTACCACTCCAAAGCTGTATTTTGCTATAACAGTACATCCCCAATGTGTTTCATTCTTTTCCTACTTAGCAACACTAACATTTTTTATGCGTTATAAGCACACCTATTATGGTTTTGAAACGTGCCTAACTTTATTTTAAAGGTCTCATACAATAGATTTACATGCATCCAAGGTTAAAAAAAACTTTAATGTGCTCATAATTTAAATTGCAGTATTACCTCCCCCCCCCAGCATCACAAACGATTCGTTCAATGAGTCGTTCTAAAGGATTCATTCTAAACTCTGCCTTTCAGAGAGCATACTGTGCTCTGATCGGTCAGATGTCCCAGTCTGTTGTAATTGGTCTATTGCTGTCAACGTGTTTCAAAAAGGAAACACCCACTACCATAACGAGTTTCAGCTCCGCCTGTTCACGAGCAGCCGATGAAGACCAGAAGCGAGGTTTTTTGTTGCAAACCTACATAGGTTAGTACAGGGAGTAAGTCTGGAATTACTAATGACTCGTTTCAGCTGTTCAGAATCAGTTCCTTCTTTTGGGAGTCAATAACTCGGTTTGTCGTGCACTTTGATTTTTGAAACTTTGCAGACTTTTTACATTCACAAACAGCTCTATAACACACTACACGAAAGGTAATATTTGAAAATCCATAATAGGTGCACTTTAAAAGACATACTTTTTATCCGTAGATAATTCAATTTTAAGTTGAGGATTGTAAAACAAGCTGGTTCCGGTTACGTTACAGCAGCTTGTTACGTCATTGAGAAACTTTACCTCAGCTTTAAAACAGCTTTACCTCTGCGTACCTCAGGGGTTAAAAGGGGTACCTCAGGGGGTTAAAATAAATCCTTATTAACAGTTACATCCTCCACACAAGTCCCTGTGTTAGTTGTTAACTATACAACTGCAGACTGCACTACTGTCAGAGCAGCTGTTATAGAAAATTAATCATCAGCTTTTGACCAATCTGAACTGAGAATTCGAGAAAAGCTGGAATTTATCGAGCTTTCAATTCGCTTCCAAGTTTTATTAAATACTGTGGATGACCTTAGAAGAAAAATCAAGCCGGACCAGGGAGGGCCAACATCTTAAATTCAGTTCAAACCTAGGGTTAGAGTCTAAAACATCACTTTTGTAAACTTTCAACCATAAATTGGTCCATCCCTACCTTTAACTATATTTAAAAAATGTAAATTATTCTATTGCTATACTTACACCTATCTATCTATCTATCTATCTATCTATCTATCTATCTATCTATCTATCCATCTCTCACATACATACTATATATATATATATATATATATACACACACACACACATACACACAAAGAGTACTATGAGGAATATAGCAGGGTAAAGCAGGGTATAGCAGGTTGCTGTTGCTAGAACACTTTCCTACGTCTCAGGCTGTACCTGTTCCCATGTCTTGGACAAAAAAAAAAATCACATTAAAATGTGCTCCTTAAATAGGATTCTCAATAAACTGCAGAAAGCAAGGGGATTAGAGCATCATCACAGGTCTGAGAAGTTGATCAGTAGCATTCAAGGTTTAGTCCAAGTTTAAGACATCGAACATAAAGGCAGAGCGTATGCGTGCTCTTTACCTTTCTCCATGCAGGAAGTGGTGCCAAGGGTACTGGCTCTTTCAGAGTGATGGCTGGCAGGGAGGGGGATAGCACGAGCCCCAGATCAGGCATAGAGTCAATCTATGAACCAGTGGAGTGGAAAATGACAGGCAGCGTGACCAATTAGGGACCAGGAAACACCGGCCACAGCCAATAATGAGCCACCACCACAATTCATAAAAAGAAGCAGAAAATAGAGAAAGACAAACAAAAGATGACAGAAGAAACATAGGCACAATGACCGAGAAAGAAAATGTGGAGAAATGCTTTTGTTTTCCTCCAGATATTAGACATACCTGAAAAATGCCGTGCATTAATGAAAGAGAGAAAATAAATCACTGAATGTCTGCTCAGACATGCATGGAAGTGATGCACAGAAGAGTAAGCTGAAAGAAATGAATCAAAATAAACGATTCAAATGGCTCTTTTCTTGTTAAAGAGGTGTACAACCCAACATCGCCGGCAGACATCTGAGAAATCTTGAATGATTCCAGGAAGCAAGCAGGCCACTAAATACACCGTTTCAAAATATAGCTTTACCTGATCTGTACCACACACTCTATGGGAGCAGGCAGTTCAAACTATGCAGCTATTAATAGCATTTTTAATCAATCATCATTTTTTATTCAACTTTCTTAATACTACTATAATTTAGGCAATTGTAACACTTAAATAAATGTTAAAAAGTCCAGCGCCTGTTTTTTGGTGTTGGTTTATGGCCAAGCCAAGAATTTTAATTTCAGAGCACCACTGTGAACCTTCAGTCCAGAAGATATTGGTGTCAACAAACAGCAGTGTGCTGAACAGTGTCACGACCCCCCACAGTGGTGCTAAGAACACAGAGGGTTCAGCCTGCTATAAACAGAATGCACTCCTCCAATAATGCCACACATGCCTGCTGGTTTCTCCATTACAGTGGATCACACACACACACACACACACACACACAAAATCAGCTCACTAGCCACTCAAGTAGGTCATGTTCTTAGCCTTCTTCTTAGCCTGCACATCTCACAAGTACCAACAAGCAAGAACTGTTTACAATTGATTTATCCAAAGTTGTACTTTTACTGTTTCCAAAACCTTAATTACGTAGTTCATTTACATCTAGAACAAAACCTTTATTATTAATATGACATCCAATCCAATATCACCAGCTAAAAAACATGGGTTACTCCTATATACATTTAAACACCTTCTAATTCAAGAAGAATACAGGATCCAAATACAATGTAGAACCATCCAGCATAGCAATACCAATGACTGAAGTCTTCATTACGATCACACTTTTACAAAATCATTCTTTTACAAACCATCATCCAGACTCTGGCCTACCTGTCTTTTGAGTCCAGTAGACTGTACCGGTGCATTCTCCTCAAACTTGGCTAGCAGCTGCGTGGCCATGGACTTCACCTTGTTGTTGTTAGCCGCGACAGTGGTGTCGACTCTACGCTCCGTTAGAGCAGTGGCTACCAAAGGTCGCTCGTCACGTAACGGCCGCTGAGGTTCCTCCTTAACCACGATCAACAACCGTTAGAAACTGAGCTACAACAATCAATTTATCTGCTTCATCATTAACGTCAGGTCAGAGGTATACACTTACATCTTCAGACTGGCCGGCCTGACTCGTCTTCCTCCTCTTCCCCAATCCATCAAGCTCCTTCTCCTTCTTATCCTGCTAAAGAGTACAGCCATGATTAAGATTAAAGGCTTACAAAAGTCGCAGTTCTATTAATATTACCATTGGTCTTCCTGACACGATGCAGTCCAGGAGTGCAGTACCTTGGGGTTGCGTTTCCTCGAGATGTTGATGCTCTGACCCAGTTTGCTGAGGAAGGAGATGGGAGACTTGGTGCTGGCGATCAGTGCAGCCTTTTCCTCTGGACTCAGGTTGTGGTTTTCTAAAACATAAAACAAAAACTTTGTAAAAAAGCTATTAAACCATTTAATTTACATGTTATTCCTCCCCAAGGGACAATTGTTACTGGGAATATCGACTGTCAAGACAAACTACAATCTAAATTGGGAATCAAAGTTGGGACAATCTAAGTTGGGAATCAATGCTTTCACTATAAAATCCATTTTGCAGCATGATTGTAAAACCTGAAAGCATTTGTAGGGAGCTCGAAATAACAAGAAAACATTTAGTTGTGTCCAGAAGGCTGCATTTTATTCCAAGGACTCTGTATAGCATCTAGAATGATGTTTGAGTAAGGAATAAAACACAATGTTTATAGGTAACTAATTAACAGTAGGCTTGTGTGATAGAGTTAACACGGCAAAGTTGATCATATTCCTTCTATAGAGCATCCTGACATTTTATTTTGTCTTTTAAGACAGCAAAGACTAACTTTTTTTATATAAGAAAAATAAGCCATACTTTTTCTCAATTTAAAGTTATATTTAATGTTGTGGAACATAAGCAAAATAAGTCCATTTCCTATTATGACTTATAAAGACACCCCCCCCTTGTTCTAAAGACCTCTAACGGTTACAACGAATAGCATATCTCCCTGCAGGTCTTGTCAGGTTTCCCACTGAAGCAAAGCAGGCTTGAATCTGGCCAGTACCTGGATGGGAGATGTCCTGAGGAAAACTAAGGTTGGTGATGGAAGCAGTATTAGTGAGGCTGGCAGGTGGAGCTCACCCTGTGGTCTATGTGGGGCTTAATGTCCCAGTATAGTGACAGGGACACTATACTGTAAAAACAGCACTGTCTTTCAGATGAGACATTAAACAGAAGTGCTGACTCTCTGTGGTCATTAAAAATCCCAGGACACTTATTGTAAAAGAGTAGAGGTATAACCCCGGTGTCCTGGTGAAATTTGTCCTTCTCCATCATGGCCCCTAAGAATCCCCATCACATAATTGGCTACATCACTCTCCTCTCCACTAATAGCTGGTGTGTGGTGGGTGTTCTGGTGCACTATGGCTGCCGTCACATCATGAGTAGATCCACCTCCAATGTAAATGTAGAACGCTTTGAGTGTCTAGAAAAGCGCTATGTAACTGTAACTAACTAAATAAAATCTTCTCACAGAACACTTCACCATATCATCAATGAGGCACATTTTAATCCATTTACATGGAGTTTCCACCATAAATCAGTCCTTATACAGGATTTCACTGAGCTTTTATGTGATAGTCGTGGTCAAAAATGCTTGATTTTGCTGCTGCATTTTTCAAACTTTAAAATGCAACTTGCAGAGTTTTTTTTTTGTGAAAACTACTTGAATTGAAATTGTTACAGAAAATGAATCAGCACCTTTTGATCGATCCGAATTGAGAAACCAATCCGAATTGAGAATTCAACAACGATATGGAATAAAAAAAAAATTATATCCGATTAGTTTTTTTAACTGGCTACGTTCAGTAAATGGGTTCAATAAATGGGTTCAATAAATGACAAAATAAAGATGTTAGCATTACAGTATCTAAAAATGAATTATGTACATATAGCTGTAAAGAAGCAACCCGTTTTTAAAATATCATTATCAATGAATATGTGCACACAACTACTCACCACCAGGGGGCACCGTGTCCTTGAACATCTCGTAGAACTGGCTAAGGTACATGACCATTGAGAGCTTGTCAGGCTCCACTACAACAGACATCTCCTTCCCGGTCATAATGGGCGAAATCCCAAACTCCTTCTCGGTAACATCAAAAGCCAACTGGTTATTCTTCTCCACGTCCTTCTCGTCCAGCGAGTCAAAATCACTGTGGAGTTTAAACACACACACACACAAACACAGTGAAGATTTGAGCTGCAACATCTTCACATCTTAATCTGCTCCTGAGCGCCTACAAGAGGGCCGTGTGAGCAGGTCGATATTAAACAAATATTTTAGGTACTAAAGGGACCCTGGAACTAATGCACATCAAAAGCACAAAGCTGGGTATTTAGTCTAATGGACAATCAGGAATACACTAATGTGTGTCTTAGAGATAATGGTCAATCAGCTGAGAGACTGAAAGGGTGATTTGTTCATGGAAAGCTAATAGAAGCCACGCTAATTTTACGAATGGCCGAAATAGCATGGCTCAGAAGAAACGCAGGAGATATCTTAGACTGTAATTTTGTTTATAATACCGAGCTCTAAACAACTACATAATATTTTACATCAGACACATCACATAAAGCAGACCAGATCCACTTTAAGAGATTTGCCTGTGAATAATTATCTCATTGGAATTTAGGAACAAGGGGACACTAAGCATGGAAGCTAACTAATGGCCGAGACTAATGATACAGGTAACTAGCACGCAGATGTTAAGTTGTTCATATAAACATGGTAAAGGCACAGGGACCGCGGAAACAAGTCAAAATTGTCGAGAATATCAGCATTTCCCTCAGATGTGTTGGTAAATGTTTTTTTTTTTATTTTTTAAAACCACCTGACAAAATTGCACTGCAGTTGCACTTAGCATTATTTGCTAACTGCTTTTCCATGGATTAAAGCATACTGACAAATATAAGTATTGAGTCACAACAGAAGACTTTGACTTCCAAAGTTGACTTCAAAAGTAAATATTCTTATATTTATATAATCTTGTTTTAGACATTGTGTCCAATTCCTTAATTTCAGCGTAGCATACAACTGGAACGTAACTAAGTTCCCCAGATTTTTACCTGGAACATAATTTTAAAAATGGTGATTTAAAGCTGGACGTAGGCTTCAGCATAAGTGAGAGCTGGGGCATGTTCATATGTAAAATGTTGTTCCTTTTATGACCGTTTACTGTGATTTATAGACTACAGTGTTGCATTTCTTCAGTTGAGTGTATACATTTAACTACTCTTCGTGCATGGAGTTGAACTGTTTGAACGTATGAATGAAGACTGACAGCTAGTTTTAGAGCAGTACATATGAGGGTTCAGCACATGTGAAACCTAATTCATTTTCCAAGTTTATAACCTTCATAAATTTCAAATGTGGATGAAGGATGTATTTTAAACGAATGTGTGTTTTGTTTTGTTTTTATTATTTAAATGTGTCTTTGGTGTTTAAAGTTAAATGGGAATGTGGTTAATAGGGCCCTGGGAAAATGAGTCCTGACTATATAAAACCTTTGGAACAGTTTACTTAATGTGTGTTAACAGAATATTGAACTGGGGAAAATAGGACCCTGGGAACATAGGAATGACCCCCATACAACGATCACCTCAAGATTATACTTCCAGATAATTCCACACAACAGTCATATAAAATTGTAATAATGTTGTTGTTTTTTTAAATATTAAAATTGTGCTACATGATATTAATGTACATACCATACTACAAAACAAGCCTGTTCTCCACAAAGTTGTGTGGTCTTTATTTATTTATTTATTTGGAAGTCAAGCTGAACATATAAGCTAAAATTACTGCTTTTTAAAGGAACTTATAAATATGTACTTTTAAACACGAGAAGGGAAACATTTAGTACGTTTACATGGACAATCTGACATTAACCCAATTAATACAATATTCTGATTAAAATAGCAAGTAAACAGCAATATTTGATTATCTTAATCTGATTAAAGTTATACTCGAAGTAAACACAAATGGAATCAAGACATGTGGAGTACTACTGTTTTAGTTGCATTGTCGACCTGCATTACAGACATGTACACAACTTAATCACACTATTAAGGTCGTGTGGGAGTTTTCACTGCATTTTGCGACAGAACACGTACACACACGGCAGCGCTCAACCGTTTGACGGCAAATAATTGAGCACTGCTGTGTTCGAAAGGGCATATTTACCTACTATATAGGTGGAGATGTACATGCATTTCAGCTAGTATATAGTAATTAAGTATGCCGTTTCGGACGCAACCCATGGCTTCAAGCAGTCGTCTATTTGCACGTATAGCATGACAAATAATTAACTGCACTTGAAGCTTTCTTTAAATTAAAACGCGGACCCCTATTGGTCAGTGGTGTAATTGCAGGAGGTCCGTAGGAAAGTTTAAAAAATGTTTAAATATTATTATACAGTATCTCACAAAAGTGAGTACACCCCTCACATTTTTGTAAATATTTGATTATATCTTGTCATGTGACAACACTGAAGAAATGACACTTTGCTACAATGTAAAGTAGTGAGTGTACAGCTTGTGTAACAGTGTAAATTTGCTGTCCCCTCTAAATAACTCAACACACAGTCATTAATGTCTAACCCACTGGCAACAAAAGTGATAAATTATAGATTATGAAAATAATCGTTAGTTGCAGCCCTAGACAGCACTGTTGAAAATATCAACATTTCTCTAATACGTACTGGTAAGTTTCTAAGAAAAATCTCTAGAATTGTTTGACTAAAATTACACTGTAATTACACTAAGGATTGTTTGCTAACTGCTTTTTCATTATGTCACAACTCAGTTCGACTGCCAAAGTAGTGACTTTGGGAGCTTTTCATACAGAATCGTGTCTTAAATGTGGGGACCATGACCCCATTTTAGCATAGCATATGATACAGTAGATATCATACTACAAAACAAGTCTTGTCCCCACAAAGATTTTTTTCTCCCCCTCACAGGAAACAGGGTTATTCAGGAGAACAGCGCACTCACATGAGGTCTGGCCTGTAGCGATGGATAAGGGCACACAAAGCCAAGCCACTCTTCCATGACGTAGTGAGATCAGACACGATGACCCCTCTATAGCCACCCGTCTGCCTCTGACACCAGTTTAGCAGCTTGCTGGAACGCGCTACAGACTCTGGGGGGAAAATTTGTTAAAAAGTGCATCTCAATTAGCCATTGTTCTGGGAAAAGCTCTCATTAGCAAACCAGTATTCAAATCCAAATAAACACTACGAAAGAAGTTGCAAAAAAATCAGAGCGAAGACTATCCTGTTAACTCGGACACACACGACAATATCAATATAAAAATGCCTCACCATTCCTCATGAGCTTGGGAGTCGAAGAGTTGACCACATTCTCCATGTCGATGCGGATTTCCCTGGATTCCCCAGTGTCTATGAGATGCCGTACCTTTACGTGATGGAGAAAAGAATATGACACTTCATTCTTCTTAATTTTGACAGTGATGTATGCCCCACCCACACACACACAGCGGTCTCACCTGATTGGGCCGGAGAAGGTGCAGACTGATGTTGGGGTAACGTGTTGTGGGATCCAACGTGTAGTGACTGTAGTTCTTACTCACGTTCTCTGGAGTGGTTTGTGGGAGCAGACGATATATGCTCTCCCTAAGAGAGACAATTATGGTTAAAATAGCACAGGACAAGGGGTCAATCCTATTAAACACAGACCATTAGTGACTCAGGATTTTACCCAGGAGATGTAATGAGGCAGTTAGGGCTGGAAAAATGACTAGGGCACTATGTGTTTTACAAACTCATGATGTAGACATGCTTAAGGAATTAATTAGCATTGGTACTTTCACAGATTGCATTAAGTTTGCTGTGGAGATGATCTAAGGTAAACAACACATTAAATTACAGGTACTTTATAGAACACATTTTTAAATAGAATCACAACCCACAAAACAGTAACAAAATAATAAAACTTAATTCATTCATTACAAAATTTTTTACATTGCACATTTGGAAAGAATTGCAGAACTGGCCCAAACAGGATCTTGGGTTTTGGTTCTAGTTTATTTTCCATCTGACAATACTAAAAGTGACTACTACTTATGAAAAATATGGCACTGAATATTATTAATACACAAAAAACCTCACAAAATGATCACAAAAAATGTAAGGATTTCTCTGTGTGTGTATGTGTGTGTGTGTATGTGATATACATTTATCTCATACTGGTACATTTACGAGAGGTTAAATGTTTGTTTTTAGCAAATGCCAATGTTTATGGAGGAACATGTTGCATGGTGTCTTATGTTTAATCAGCAGTAAACAGTGCTGCAAGCCCCAAAACGATGTGGTTTTCGACTTGGGAAGTTACATCATTTCCAACGTCCGTGTGTTTGAGCTTCAAAGGAAAAAAACACGAACACCTCCATGGAGGTTTGTCTTCTGTTTGTTGTCCAAACACCAAAAGCGCTCCAGATCTAGCAAGAATCTAACCAGATGTATTTACCTTCTCAAAACCGCAAACTGTTTGGCCAGGGTTACAGCTTTATCTAATGCATTTCAATGTTGATTGATCTAAAAGCAAAAACTACTACTGAAATCTCTTTCAAACATAGAAGTGGTACTTTATTTGCCATGGTCATATGACGTGATACGCAGAATTCTGGGTTCAGGACCACCATCTCAACTTTCTGAGAAGATGAGAAGCGTTTTCTTTGGATTTTCCTAGTCACAGTTGAAAATGAGTGAGTTACGAGCTTTAGTCGATGCAGCATTAGTTCCTATTGATGGCAATCTTACACTGGTATGAAGAATTAAATGACTGGAATCATTGATGCTGAATCCTGGGCAATGGGAAAAGCCTAGATCTACATTCCTGGTGCTAAAAGTTCTGGTACTTTGTGCAAAACAAGTGCTAATGCAGTGAAATGAGTGCCTCACCTCTCAGCCAACACCTCAAGAGGAGTCGCACCCTGTGCCCAGCTTCTCACCATCCATGCAGAGTCCATGGCTGCCAGAAAGCCTCGTGCAATGCCTGTCCCCATTGGCCAGAACGGCTGCATATAGCACACATTTTTCTTATGTTTTAAAAAATACTCATATTAATAATATGATATGATTCATATTAATAAATTTTTGTCCCATTGTTCAATGTCATGCATGTCCTTTTCTCTCACCTCCAGAAGGCTGTCTCCAACCAGAGCTACGAGCAGCTGGTGGCCGTTGCGTTGGCGCACCAACGCCGCATTTTCCGAGGCATACATGCATGTGAAGTCAAACATGGCCACATCAGGCTGCCCGTAATGGTTGATTGCGAAGTCCATCTTGGGCAGCTGGTGATTGGTGGAGAAGTCAGCAGCCTCTCTGGCGTAGGACAGCAAAGCCGCTTGGTCCACGTTAGACCTGGATAGAAGCATCTCTGTGTCCACATAATCCTAAAATATAGCCAGAAAAACACAATATCATATGCAGTTCTGAACTGACAGCACAACATGGTCTCCACAATGTTTCAATGCAATCCAGTCAGCTATGAAACATCAGATCTCACTCATGTGATCAGTGTTATGTTATTGCTGAAATAAATGAGCCCATTCTGTGTTAAACTCATTCAGTGTATTTAGATTAGCATGCAAGCCCAATTCCAAAAAAGTTGGGACGCTGTGTAAAATGTAAATAAATATAAATAAAAACAGAATGCAGTTATTTTGGAATTGCGATTGTATATTAACGACAAGCATGAATATATATATATATATTTAT